>JAWUZG010000081.1:0-22500 GCA_036785705.1 Acanthornis magna | reverse complement strand
ACCCTTGACCACTTTTTCCTGGCCAAGCGTACCCAGGTGCTCCTCATAAACACCATTCACCACTTCCTGAGGATCTTGCCCATCCAATATTCTCTGAAAAGCTCTTCTGCAAATGGTAAGTCGATCAGTCGATAACCACTCCAAGATATTATCTCTGCACTGGAGCTTTGTGTCTCCCTCTTCTGGCAAAGCAGCAGGCTGAGGAAGATCTTCTATCCCCAGAGGGACGCCTTCAATCTCAGATGGAACCACTCGTGAGGGAGCTCTCAAAAGGCGCCTCTTATCACTTATCTGCTTTGCAGTCTTTGTTGGAAAATGCTCCTTAATTAATTTATTGATATTCCGGTTACCGGCATAAGTCTCCTCCAGTTGCATAAGAAGAGTCACCTCCTCCTCGGACCAAACCTTCTTGTGGGCTCCCCTTGCTGTCGATTCTTTCGGCCGGGAGGCCTCAATCCGTTCCAAATTTCGCACAAGAGGGTGCACCAACCTCTTGTGCTGGGCCAGGCCAACCTTGGTGGAAAAACCTCTCTGGCATACCTCACAGACCCAATCTCCCACCGGAGCCACACACACTGTGCCTTTGCATCGGGGGACATGACATGCAATACTGTGGTACTTCAGATTTTGTTTACCACATTTTGAGCATCGAAACATGATCTTCTTCCAGCCATGGGCCCTCTGTAGATGTTCAATCAACCCTAACGTTCGAGTAAACCGGGTAGAACAGCACGGACATGATGGATTTTTGTCCGGGACAGACAACACTGGAGTTGACACAAGTGTTGCTCCCCTACTGGTACCCGGAGGAGCCTCAGGTGTCTTGGGCTCCTCAACCTCCTCCTGAATTGTGGGTAGGTAGGATCTGGCAGTCGGAAGATATCGCGCTGTACGGAAAGGTAGGACCTCTCCCCAGATAGCCAATAGTGTTTAGTTTATGATGTAAGCAGATGGATGTGACGTTGTAAACCGAAGTTATATTACGCGGTGCTAATCACCAATAAACGCCATTTGCCGTCCACCACAGTGGTGTTTGTGAGCAGATGGCCCGAGTGGCCGGGGAGGGCCGCCGTGCTGCTTCCGAACCAGGTCACCACGCCTAAGAAAGGCAACAAAGTGGTGCCGAAACCCGGGAAATCGCCTGAGATCGGACGAGCGGCGGCCGAAGTGGCGGGACCAACTTCGGCGGGGAGGACGCTCCCGGACCAACAAGGAGGATGGAAGCCCTTGTGAAGGTCGTATCTCAATTACATAAGCAGTGGGGTATTGATTGTAAGCCCAAAGATTTTACTCTCGCTGTTGCGAGGCTTTCGCAGATCGGGGTCATAGACCAACCGGTAGATATTCTCCACCCTGAGGTGTGGGATAAATGTACTAAGGCTTTAGCTGAGGAAACAATGTCCTCAGGTAGTGGAAAACACCTTAAGTCCTGGGGTAAAGTCGTACAGGCCCTGCAAAAGGCTATCCAAGAGCAGGAGACCTGGAAGGCGGCAAAGAACTGTTTACTAGCCATCCCGAAATTGGGAGTTGGGGCGGCTACGCAGACACTGCACCCCCCAGGCGATGGCGATTCGGCTGAACCTGGGGATTTGCGAGGAGGTACTGCTCCCCCTCAATCCCCAGATCCAGGCTCGCTTGCAGAGGAGTCAAAGCAGGCAAAATTTTTTTCGGACGAGTCAGCCGAGGAGGCCAGGAGTGCTGCGGGGAGAGTGGGGGCTGAGGAAACCTGGGCCAGACCACCACCCTATGCACCCCAGCATGGTGCCGAGAACAAAGAATGTGGGCGGGACGAAGATGCGCCCGGCGGGAACAGGGAGGCAGCGATTAACCTAACATGCATGTGTAAAGGAGTGGGGGAGGAAAGTGATAAGAAATGTGAGAAAGATGGTGGGGGTGACCGAAAGAGAGAGAGGAGCCTGCGCGAGGGGCGGAGAGTTGACCAGAGCGCCTGTTTTAAACAATGCCCCTATAAGGCAAACACCCCGCCGAGTAGAAGGCGGGACGAGGCAAGAGGGAGGGAGCGGCCCGCCCGCAAGGGGAGTGGGCGGGGCCGGAGCCCTACCAAAAGGCGCTGGAACCCGGAAGTGGCTGGTCAGTCGACTTCTGGCTCCGAATCAGACACAAGCTGGAGCGAGTGGCTCGCAACTGATTCGGACTCAGAGTGGGAAGATACGAGAGCAAACGGAATTAAAAGCCAGAATAAGGAGAGGCCGTTAGAGAGTCAAATCCCTCTTACGGATTGGAGGAAAATAAAGATTGCGTGTGCCGACTGGGCCCCGTCGGCCGCACTGGCGTTCCCGGTCCGAGTGACAGAAGGGGGACAGAGAGTCCATTCACCAGTTAACCCTAAGGATGTACAAGCGATTGTTAAAGCAATTGCAGACAAAGGGCTCAATTCTGCTATGGTCTCCACCCTTATAGACGGTGTCTTTGGGGGGGATGACATGCTTCCGTTCGATATAAAACAAACTTGTAGATTAATCTTGGACGGAGCAGGGATGATTGTTTTTAAGCAAGAATGGGAAGACAATTGTACAAGACAACTAGCCCAAGTAACTGGGGCGGACCACCCACTGCATGGCTCCAGCCTGCAGCGGTTAATGGGTACAGACCCCACAATGATCACTCCCCAGGCTCAAGCCCAGGGCCTGCGGGCTCATGAAGTTATGGCAACTACCCGTGCTGCTAGAGAAGCTATTCGCGCAGCTTCTAGAACAATTGCTAAACTGTCACCATGGTCCACAATAAAACAAGGTGAAAGTGAGAGCTTCACACAATTCGTAGACCGTCTCCAGGCTGCGGTCGATTCTTCGGCCCTGCCCATGGAAGCAAAAGGCCCAGTCGTAGCAGACTGTTTACGTCAGCAGTGTAATTCAACAACCAGAGAAATTTTGCGGTCACTGCCAGTGGGATCAAACATCGCGGACATGATTAAGCATGTTGCGAAGGAGGAGCAGTTAGTTCCACTCCAGGTGGCCGTTTGCACCGCAATGGCTAATATGATGGCATGTTTTAAATGTGGCCAGGCGGGCCATATTGCAGCAAACTGCCCTCGATCAGGGGGCCCACCAACAGCGCCCCCCCCGCGCCAAAACCGACCCAGAGGGCCGCGTTGGGCCTGCGGGAAGAAAGGGCATTTTGCTAAAGAATGCAGAGCTATAAACCAGGGAAACGGGAAGGGGAGAGGGCACCTGGGCCGCATACGGCCCTCTCCCACCGGGGACATGAGGCGGCCCAACTATTCCAACCCTGGACCCTCAGATCTATGCCAGCCCTGGAGGGTTCCTCAGAACTATGCCAACCCTGGATGGGGCGAGGTGTTCCAGAATCCGCCGCCCCCTCGGGAGGCGACCAATTTTGTGGCCCAGCCAACAGCCCAGCCGAACCTGTCTCTGTCTCAGAGACAGCAAGGACCACCCCTTTGGGGTCAGACCCCAGGGTGGCCCTGGCAGTAAAGTGTGACAGCCCACCAGTGGTGTGGGGGACCTGTTCCCTCTATCATACCTCAAACAGTACCACCGTTAGTGTTCCCTTTTTGCTTGACACCGGAGCAGATGTCACAGTCATTCCTGAGATGAGTTGGCCCTCACATTGGAAATTGGAGGATGCTCCCATGGTAGGCGGAGTTGGGGGACTAACTCAGGCTCGGAAGAGTGCCCAGTTGGTAGTGATAACACTTCATACAGACAAGGGACCAGAGAAAACTATTACCCTTTTCCCATATGTCATGTCAGAAGTCCCACCCCTGCTGGGAAGAGACGCTCTAGCCTTGTTAAAAGCCAGGGTGACAAATTTACCGTAAGGGCCACTCCGACACACCCAGTTCCACCAATTAGACTGTCGTGGAAGTCATGTGATCCAGTGTGGGTCGAGCAGTGGCCCCTCTCAAAGCCTCGAATGGATGCCCTTCTCAAGTTAGTTGACCGCGAATTACAACTAGGTCATATAGAGCCCTCTACTAGCCCATGGAACACCCCAGTTTTTGTAGTACCTAAGCGAACTGGCGAGGGCTTTCGCCTCCTCCATGATTTGCGTGAAGTAAACAAGAAAATCGAACCAATGGGCCCTGTCCAAACTCTGTTACCTATGAACTCCATGATACCAGAGGGACAGCCCTGTGCTGTCCTCGATATCAAAGACTGTTTTTTTTCAATACCCTTGCACGAGGACGACAAGGGGCGGTTTGCTTTTTCTGTCATATTCCCAAACAGCCAACGCCCCAGCCTCCGTTTCCACTGGACTGTGCTGCCTCAGGGAATGATCAATTCGCCCACTATTTGCCAGATTATCGTGGACCGTGCGTTGACACCGATTCGATACAGCGACCCGACTGCAACCATCATTCAGTACATGGACGATATTTTGATTGCTGCACCGTCAGGAAATCAGGTAGACCAACTAATAGCAACGGTCTCGAACACCCTTAAAGTGCACGGATTCCAGATCGCGAGTGCAAAGATAAAACGGGGACTGTGTGTAACCTTTTTGGGAGTAGGGATCACGGATTCTTATATAACCCCTCCTTTAATAAGAATCCGCTGGGACATCAAAACGCTCCATGATACGCAACAGCTAGTAGGGTCCATGCAGTGGCTCCGCAATATTGTTTTGATCCCTCCCGAGACCATGGCCCCCCTGTATGATCTTCTAAGAGGGAAGAACCCGTGGGAGCCGAAGACCCTGACGACAGAAGCGATGAGCTCGCTCGACTTCATCGAGCAGCAAATATCGTCAAGCTCACTTGCCCGGTGGAAGCCAAACATACCGCTTGACCTGTATGTACCCTTCACAGAAGGAGGGGGAGTAGGGGCACTAGCCCAGGGTCCCCCTGAAAAAGCTTCCCCAATACAATGGATAGTCCTGGGAAAACCATCCCGTGCATTTTCCCCAGGAGTTGAGTGCATCGGTAACCTCATTATGAAAGGCAGAAAGCTCGCCCTAAGACACCTGGGCATTGAACCCGCCAGAATATATTTACCCTTCCGCAAGCAGCTCCCAACGCAATCGGTGGCGATGTCAGAGTATTTAGCCATAGCCCTTGTTGGATTCGGAGGAGAAGTCCGGTACGCTACGAAGCCCCCCTGGACTCAAATGCTGGCAATTGTCGACATTGACCTCCCACAGAAGATCACGGACCGACCCCAGCAGGGACCAACAGTCTTTACAGATGCATCATCAGTAACCTCAACTGCAGCGGCGGTATGGGAATCAGAAGGAGAGTGGCACTGTGTTAGAATGACCGACTGCACGCTTTCAGTCCAGCAGCTAGAAGTGGCAGCCGTAGTACTGGCATGCGGACTATTCCCAACGGAACACCTCAACATAGTGACCGACTCAATGTTTGTGGCCAAGCTTTGCCTAGCCATGTCGGGACCCGGTGTGTCAACATCTACAGTAGCTCAAACATTAGAAGAGGCACTTTTTTCTCGGAAGGGCACCATATCGGTCATCCACGTCAACAGCCACGACCCAATTAAAGGGTTTTTCCAAATCGGCAATGACAAAGCAGACGCTGCCACAAAAGGACTGTGGACATTAAGAGATGCCCGTCAGCTGCACGAGTCTCTCCACATTGGGGCTAAAGCATTAGCGAAAAGATGCGGGATTTCAGTCGCTGACGCGAAACACATAGTTGCCACGTGTCCCCACTGCCAGAAAGCACCATTGTGGTCCAGTGGAATCAATCCTAGAGGTCTCAAGGCCTCTGAGGTGTGGCAGACAGACTTTACGCTTTGCCAGCTCCTGAAACCTCGAGCGTGGCTAGCGGTAACGGTAGACACGTACAGCGGGGTGATCGTAGCCACACAACACCTCAAAACCGACTCCAAAGCAACCATCCACCATTGGCTAACGGCCATGGCGTGGCTTGGTGTCCCTAATCAGATTAAAACGGACAACGGTCCGAATTTTGTCTCTAAATCAGTCCAGGCATTTGCTTCGAAGTGGGGTATTACTCTAACACACGGGATCCCATATAATAGCACAGGACAAGCTATAGTCGAACGGGCAAATCAAACCCTGAAATCAAAATTAGAGGTACTGGCAAAAGCAGAAGGTTTCACTAATGCCATCCCTTCGGGAGACCAACCACGCCTGCTAGCGACCGCTCTGTTAGCATTAAATCAGTTCCCCAGAGGGGAAGAGGTAAGTAGCCCCTCCCGAAAACACTGGGCCACTCGAGCACTAGAAGAAGGACCGTTGGTTATAATTCGAAATGAGCTAGGAGAGTGGGAACCAGGATGGAGGCTAGTCCTTACAGGGCGGGGTTATGCAGCGGTCAGAAAAGATGGCAGAGTTAAATGGTGTCCACTTAAGTCCATTAGGCCAGATCTTCTGAATAAAACTAATGAAAAACTGTGAGTCTTTGTTCAACAGGACCAGTTCATGGGACGCCCCTGTAACGCATACGCCCCGATGGTGAGTAAAGACGTCAGACCGCCAAACATCCCGTCCACACCTGAGAGCACCGCATCGACAGAACCTGACCGACAGCAGAAAAGCCACCGAGGGAAAAGACCGCGATGCCTTTGCGTGCTTTTAGTGCTCGGGTTTGTTACTATGGGGCGAGCAGAATCACATAGTCATCACCACCAGCCTTTTAAATGGTCCCTCCTTCGATTTGAGGACCAAAAGGTTATCGCAACCCAAATAACATCAGGTGCACCGAGTTTTAATGCCTCCCTATGTCAGCTTGTCCCAAGACAGCGTTGTTGGGAGTTTCTGGGCTTTTATATGTGTCCCAGCTCTAATCCTGGGAAAGGGTATTGCAACTACCCTAATCAATATTATTGCAGCCACTGGGGCTGTGAGACCATAGCCCCTGATTGGATACCTGGTGCCGGCAGGGACAGATATTTAAAAGTCCAGTGGGGCCCACACGGCTGCACATCACCACAAAGATGGCGGGGACGCGGAAATTGCCAATACCTCTATTTAAATGTTACCAAGCCCCACGAACACAGTTGGTTACTTGGAAAGATTTGGGGAATAAGGTACACGGAACCAGGGACAGACAAAGGTAGCTTAATCCTCATAAAAAAGGAAGTTGTCCCAAATGATCCACTGCCAGTAGCTCCCAGCCAACCATTTGTTAATAAAGTAGTCCAGACTACTCCCAGTCATGACTACGCAACCACAGAGACCAACAACCAGGGAACTTCGACAAATACCTGTCCCACTACGCCCGCAGTAACACACACCACCAATGCCCCTTATCGAAATTCATTTTGGAAATTGATGCAAGCCAGCTATCAGATATTGAACAAAACTAATCCAAATCTTACGGAGCATTGCTGGTTGTGCTACGGAATAACTCCCCCATTTTATGAGGCAGTGGGAGTAAGTGACACACCTATACAGGCAAATGACACAAACCCGGCCCAGTGCAACTGGGACACAGAAAAGCAAGGCATCACCTTGACACAGGTGATGGGCAGTGGCGTGTGCATAGGCCAAGTCCCAGAGCATAAGAAACATCTGTGTACTAACAAGCCACAATACAATCCCTCCGCAAAGTGGTTAGTACCGGCCGAAAATGCCAAGTGGGTTTGTTCTACTATTGGAGTTACACCTTGTTTGTCGTTAGAAATATTTAGTGAGTCCTCGGAATATTGTGTTCAGGTATCCATCATTCCTAAAATATTTTACCATCCTGAAGACTTTGTTTATGACGCACAGGTTACCCCAGAACATCATCTGTCGAAACGAGAACCCTTTACAGCATTGACAGTAGCCACCCTGATGCTACTAGGAGGCGCGGGAGTCGGTACCGGCGTAGCATCCCTGGTGCAACAGAGTAAAGAATTTAGTGGCTTGAGAGTGGCAGTGGATGAAGACCTGGCTAGAATTGAGCAGTCGATAACTGCACTGGAACAGTCCATTAGATCATTATCTGAAGTGGTGCTACAAAACCGAAGAGCTCTAGACTTGGTGTACTCACAGCAAGGGGGTATGTGCATTGCACTTAATGAAGAGTGTTGTGTATATGCAGACCACACCGGCGTAGCAAGGATGACAATGGCCAAATTGCGAGAGGGATTAGAAAAGCGAAAAAGGGAACGAGAGGCACAGCCAAATTGGTTTGAATCCTGGTTCAACCATTCGCCATGGCTAACCGCCCTGGTATCTACTTTGATAGGGCCGGTCGCAATGATCATACTGGCTTTGGTTTTCGGGCCGTGCATATTAAACAGGCTCGCGTCATTTGTCAAGAGCCGGCTAGACAAAGTTAATATTCTGTTAGTAGAAAACAAACAACTGTGCTAAAAATGTGCCTTTGTAGTGTTATCCCTAGTTATCCCCAATTCTTTATGCAGTATTATCCCCATTCATCCCTAGTTACCCCAAGCTGTATCCCATCCCCTTACCCCCCCTAGTTACCACTTACTCTAAGTGCCTTATGTTCTACCTCATTAATACCCTTTTATACGTTTGTTAGTCCTCTTAGATTAGCATGGGGAGGGGGGAAATGTGGGTAGGTAGGGTCTGGCGGTCGGAAGATATCGCGCTGTACGGAAAGGTAGGACCTGTCCCCAGATAGCCAATAGTGTTTAGTTTATGATGTAAGCAGATGGATGTGACGTTGTAAACCGAAGTTATATTACGCGGTGCTAATCACCAATAAACGCCATTTGCCGTCCACCACAGTGGTGTTTGTGAGCAGATGGCCCGAGTGGCCGGGGAGGGCCGCCGTGCCGCTTCCGAACCAGGTCACCACGCCTAAGAAAGGCAACACTGAATACACTCAAGATTCAGTTCCCGAGCAGGCCCCAAGGGCAAGATTTCATAAGGCTCAGGGAGCTGGGTCAATCCCTCCCAAGCCTTTTCCTGATGGAGTACGCCCCACACTCCAATATTAGAGTTTAAGAACTCTAAATTAACCAGATCGAACCCTTCATGCTCCACCAAAGGTGGTGGGATAGGATCAACCGGTCTGACCACAAGATCGAGTGGGTCAGTTTGAGTGATATGTTGATATGTATCGCAGGGCCACTGATTGCACCATGGTCACAAATTAGAATAGTTATTAATGTCAAATCCCAGTGAGGGTAGTCAAAGTCAGCAGCTAGGCCCTCTCCCAAGCTGCCAACTGTGTCCAATTCTGGCCCGTGGACCAGGCTCTGGGCAATAGCTAGTAGCTATGCCAAACAATTTGCTTTCTGTGAGATCGTGAAACTACCGCTGGGTGGCGAGTCCAGGCGATAGGGAGGGGTACTAGTACACCCTCACTCACACTGGGGCGGAAGCCAACTCAGTTACCACAAAGGGTATCCGGCGGGGCCGCGTGGAGGCGTGGCTTCCGCAGGTAAGCCCAGTTAGTAACTATGACCTCTTAAGAGAGTCATAGTTACTCCCGCAGGACAGCGTCGGCAGCGGGGTTGTCCTGCAGCTGGGGGTGATGCTCAGCTGGGACACGGAGCAGAAGAGAGGGGGAAAGGGACACTGACTTCCTCCCCACCTGCCTGCAGGTCCCGGGGCATCTTCCTCTTCCTCACAGCCTCCTCCTCCATCTGGCCAAGCTTTGGGCATCAGAAGTCCTGGTTTGGGAGAAAAAAGCACGTGAATGCTTTGTGCTGCGGGTTCCTCCTGTCCAAGTCTAGCTCTAGAAGTCACTGGGTGTTTTGTGTCTATAAAATCCTCCAAAAATCAAGAGTGACCCCAAAAAAAGCCTCCCAGGAGCTCCCCCTTTCCAGTCTCCTGTCTTTGGGGTGCTGGGGTTCCCCCTTCTCAAAGCTGATGGGTCCTGGGGATCCTCCTTCTCCGGGCTCCTGCTTAGGGATGCTGTGGGCTTTCGGTGGTCCCAGGGGTCCCTTATTCCCTGATAGTGCTTTGGCTCCCAGGGCTCCCAGGGTCCCCCTCTTCAGGCTCCCCCCACTCCAGACACTCAGGGCTTCCCCCTCTCTCTGCCTCCCCTTTCAGCGTCACAGTGTCCCGGCCCTGCCTCATCTCCAGGCTCCCCCACCCCTCCAGGCTGCCAGGGGTCCCCCAGCTCTGCTATCACCCCTCTATGCTCCCTCCACTCCAGGAGTCCTGCGTTCCACCCCCCAGCACTCCTTGGGATCCTCAAAATCGATGTCCTCTTCTGCCAATACCGGGCAATTCCCACATGGATTCCCTTGAGTATTCCTCCAAGGTGCATTTATGGCTCAGTTTTGGAGTCCTGTAAGATCCAAACATCCCCTCCGGACCAAAAAATCCCCACCAGGGACATGCAAAGATATCTGGGGCTTAATTCCAGAATCTGTAACTTCCAAACACTCCTCCAAAAAAAAACCCCTCCTGGAGATCCATGATGGATTTCAGTCAAGCTCCACCTCCCTGGTCACCTGTGGAATGTGGGGAGGCAATGATCTCAGAGCCAGGGGTGCTGCGGACACAGTGGGTGGTGAAACCTCATGGTTCTCCTACTCCTCCTTTTCCTGCTTCTCCTCCTCCTCTCTCCTCTTCCTCCTGCTCCTCCTCTGCTCTCACCCCAGACCCACCTTCCTCACCCTCCTCTGCCCCACAGCTGCTGCAGCACAGGCTGCTGAGATTGGGGAACCCACCGATCAGCCCCAGGGATGGACAGGAGGCTTGGGGACCCCCCGAGTGCAGATCCACCTCCCCCAGAGCCCCACGGAATTGCTCCAGGGATCGAGTGCTGGGGAACAGGGCTGGACCCTCATGGAACCTCCCTTCTTCCGTCCCAACCCCACCTTTCCCTCCCCTCTCCTCCCCTTTCCCATCCTTCTCCCAATCCACACACCCCTCCCAACTCAATTTCCATGTCCCATCCCCCTCCCGCTCTCTTTGGGGGTCACAGTCCCCTCTTTTGCCCTGCTCATCTGTCCCTTTCACCATCGGCCCCTCAATCCCCAACCCCCCTCTCCCATGATTGGTTTTGGGGCTTCCAGGCCCCTCCTGCCCACTTTGGGGGTCCCAATTCCCATTTCGCTCACTTTGGGGTCCCAGCCCCCGCCCCCCTTCTCACCACGCCCCCCGCTCACCCTGCGGCCGGGGGCACTCCCAGCACCACCAGTGCCACCAGGACGGCCCCAGCTGCCCCCACACGGCCCATGCCCAGCGCCGGGCAGGTGCCCAGAGCCCCAAAGCAGCCGCGCTCTGCCCTGGGGGGTCCCCAAAGCGGCCCCGCCCCGCGCGGCACTGCGAGCACCAGGCCGGAGCAGTGCGGAGCGCGGGCAGGCGGCATCAGCCGTGCCCGGGCAGGGCCGGGCCCCGCGGGACAGCTCCCCCCGCACTCGGCCCCAACGGGACAGCGCCCAGCGGGGGGGCCCGGCCAGCCCGCCCCACACCTCCCCCTCCCCAAATTCCGCTCCCGGCGCCGCTGGGGCCCAGGGGGGCGCAGCTGGGCTCCAGAGGTGCCGGAGACACGTGTCCCCCGCTGCCAGTGCCACCCCCGAAGGATTAGGGGGACCCCAAAACTCCCTCACAGGTGGCCGATACCCCGCAAGCCCCGAAGGAGTGCGGTCCCCCCGCCTTCATCACCCCCCAACCTTCGGCTGCCTCATCCCATGCCCCAGCCCACCCATCCCCCTCCCCCACACTTCATCCCACACCCCAATCCACATCCCACCCCTCCCGGGCCCCAGCCCACCCCATCCCACTTCTCCCGTCAGCCGCCACTGAGACCCCCCAAAAACCCGCGTGCCGGGGACTCCCCAGTATCCCCCCAGGGCCATTTGCGACTCACATTTGGAGTCCCGCAAAACTCCAAACATCCGCCCCCTCCCCCCCACAAAAATCCCAACAAACTCTCCCGGGATGAGCCAAAGATATGTGGGGCTCGGTTCTGGGAGCCCTACAAGGTCCAAAAATCCTCCCCTCCTAAAAAGAACCCCACGCACCGCCCAAGATCTTTGGGGCGAGCTGCCCCTGCCCGGTCACCTGCGGGATGCGGGGGGCGATGCTCCCGGGGCCGAGGGTTGCGGACACAGAGAGCGATGGACACACGTGGCGGCTCCTTTTCCTGCTTCTCTTTCTGCTCCACCCCCTTGATCCCTCCTCTTCCTCCCGCTTCCCCTCCTCCATCTCTCCTCCCCACCCGCTTCTTTATGATCCTCTGCCCCTCCTCTTCCTCTTCCTCGGGACTCCAACTCCGGCGTTTTCTGATATCAGCCCTGGGGCCATCCCGTGCTCAGCAGAGCATCCTGTGCTCTATCAGCACTCTCTGCTCCTTGGGGAAGGATTATATATCTTATCTATATCTATATCTATATATCTATATCTATATCTATATCTATATCTATATATCTATATCTATATCTATATCTATATCTATATCTATATCTATACCTATTTTGTGTATATATGTATATCTTTATGTAAAATAAGTTAGATTACTACTCCATGCTGTCACCAAGGAGGTTCCCCTTCCCCGAGGCAGAACCCTGCAAGGAATGTTTTAGACAGACAGGAAGTTCGAGAATAAACACAAATCCAGGGTTGGCTGAAGGCAGAGTTAGACCAACTGCTGAAGGACAGAGAAGCTTTGAACTCCTTGCAGCTGAAAGCAGGCAGTGAATTGTTGGGAGGTGTGTGAGTGAGCCAAGGGTGAGGGGAAGGGAAATGCAGAGAGGCCTGGCAGTGGTGCTGTGCAGACAGGCTGCTGGCAAGGGCACTGCAGCCCTACCCTGGGCCAGCTGTGATGGTAGATTCTCATGGCAGCCTGCACTGGCCATTGCCAGGGGCTGTAGCCATGGACACTGCACTGAGCCCACAGCAGCAGCCATTGCTCAGGGCTGGTGGCAGTGCCCAGAGGCAGAGGGGATGCGGTGCTGGGGGCTTGTGCCATGGCCACCTGGCCTGTGCCGCGCTGGCTGGGCAGGCGCCGCGGAGCAGCAGCAAAGCCCAGGGCCAGGGCCAAAGGCCAGGTCAGCCACACAGAAAGGGTCAGTGCTGGGGACTGTTTCCATGGCAACCCTTACTGGGACACCAGCCCTGGGTCACCTGGCATGGCGCTTGCCATGGAAACCCCTGGCAGGGACTGATGCCACGGACACTTGCACTTAGTCAATGCTGGGGTCGGGTGCCATGGCAAGCACCACAGGGCCACATTGGCACCGAGGTTGCCATGGCAACCAGCCCAGAGCCCCTTCCCACTCTCCAATGCCACCACAACCTGCAGGAGACACTTGGCTGAGGTTGGGTCCATGGCAAACAACCTTGGCTGTGCTGTGCTGGGCATTGTCACAGTCACAAAGGAGCTGTGGAGCCGTGGGGATGGCGGATGGCCATGGGCTGCTGCTCTGGGCTGGGCCAGAGGGAATTTCCTTGCCAGGGCTTTCTCTGGGGCTGTGCTTAGGGGCTGTGCTGAGCACAGCGTTGAGCACACACAGATGGTTTTGTTCTCGCTCAGCTTGCACAGAGCCAAGGCCTTTCCTGCCCCTCATCCAGCCACACTGGGGAGGGGCTGGGGGTGCGCGGGAGCTTGAGAGGGGACACAGGGGGACAGGTGACCCCAACTGAGCCCAGGGATATCCCAGACCATAGGACATCATGCTCAGTGTATACAGTGGGGGGGAACAAGGAGGAAGGGGGGATATTTGGGACGATGGTTTTTGTCTTCCCAGGGAACACTTAGGCAGGAGGGGGCCCTGTTTTGCCATGGGCAGGGTCAGCACCAAAGACACAGACACCAACTTAAGGAACAGTGTAATTTATAGAATGCAAAACTGCAAAGAATGACAAAAAGAGAAGCTCAGCAAAGCACATGATCATTAGCAAATTATCACAACAGGAGAAGCACAGCAAGGCACCCAGTCATTCCTACCTAAGATTCCCTATAATGATTTAGAAAGATCCATCACCAGTTACCCTCAGACTTTACCATCACCCACACCCACACATCAGCTGGGGGAGCTGTCACAGCCAAGGACTGCAGAGCCACTCCCGGACACTGGGAATTCCTGCAGGTGCATCCACCCACAGGTGAGGCTTCCAACCTTGCTGGGAGAGGGCCCAGCTTGGACAGTGCTGAATAAACAAACTGACAGCACTTCTAGTGCAGCAACATCTGGTTTCATTCTCCTCTTGGTTTCTCCCAAAGCCTGGCCCAGGCTCAAGGAGGAACCAAGGAAGTTGACTTTGATCCTACACCCCAAACAAAGCCAGATGTGGCCTTGTCCAGTTTCTAAATAGAGAAAGGTAAATACAGGTTTCATGAGTGAACAGATACATAGATCATATTGCTAATAATGCTTCATTAATGAGAGGATACAAATATAACCTTTGGCTGGAAGGTTCATCTAGCGGTCAGCTTTGGCCCGGGGCCTGTTGTTCAGTCCTTAGTACTTCAATGGGTCCTTTGACCTACAGATGAGCTACAACCTTCATAACAATTCTTTCCATGACAGAGACTTAGATTTAGCTATTAGGCATAAAGGCATTGTCTCTTATTCTTCAGTTAAGTGGTGTTCAAGTTCATTACACAGAGCTATAATTTGCATTCTTTTTAAAACATGGCTAATCAATTGCTAGTCTCTATGTTCTTTATCAAATCCCCCTTTTTTTTTTGAGACTGTGTCTCTTTTCAGACAAGTCTCAGTGCTCCATTTCTCAGCACAAAGTGTTACAACAACTCTGCCATGGAATCATAACACACCAAGTGCACACACCGCAATGATTACAGTGACCGCATTACACAAATGCATTTCGCAGCAGCCTCCAATTTGGCAGTCATGGAGCCAATCCCACCAGGAAGAATTTCCTTCTTTCTACCACTCTTCTACTGCTCTTTCTATCGAGGGCATTCCTGACTGTTGCACTTCAAACCCATCACTGATACAAGTGCAACATTCCTGTCCTAGAAGAGCACAGGTTCCTCCCTGGACAGCAAGCAGATAATCTAAGGCCATGCGGTTCTGTAGAGCCCCCATTTGTGTTTGTTGGAGCTCACAGGATGTGCTATTCAATATTTTAGCAGTATCATTTGCTACTTCTCTAATAATCGATTTAGCTCATTAACGTAAACTCCATAGGACAAGGCAATGCACATGGGGCACAGGGTGAACCAGAATCTTTGGCTTTCTGAAACCAAAGGCACTCTTGGGGTGGAAAATGTTCCCTTGGCCCCAACTCTTCCCTGTGGTTGTTGCCCAAGTACCCAAAACGGTGGCACTGCAGCTGAGAGTGGTGTAACACTGACCCTGAGCAGCTCCAGCACCCCAAGGTCTATTGACATTGGGAGTGATGTTCAAGCACAGAAATCCTTTCACACTGTGGCCTCTAACTAGAACAGGGTTTGGTTTCTCCTGAAGGCAAATCCTAGTGAATCCTGGAAAACTGATCAATGTATTCCTCTGTTCCACAGCACACTTTTCTTTAATTATCCCTTCACAGGCTCCGTTACGAGTCAGAGCCCATTGAGAGAGTTCTGGCCACCCCATAGCGTGGGCCCTGCAAGGGAATCCCGTTCCTCCCAACATTAGTTGAGAGCACACCCAGCAATTAGTTACATTGAGTATTTTGGCTACTTTGATCTTTACATTTCCATAAGAGTTTTCATGACTAATCCCTTGGTTAAACTCTAAAGGTGTTTCTGGTGAACAAAGATTCTGGTTGACTACCAAGATACAATTTACAGACATCAGCAGTACTTTAGTGACAAGGTTATTCCTTCTTTTTCCTCAATCTCATGTGGGTTGGGAACAAGAATTCCATTGTCTATGGAGCTGGCTCTTTTTTAATTCCCAAATAATGCCCCCAAGGTCCTTTGCTGTTCAGCTTTACCGTGGTGTCAGTGGCTAACAAGACTTGGTGGGGTCCTTTCCCCTTCGGCTGCAGAGGTGCCGGGTCCCAGGCCTTGAGGGGCATGCAGGCTCCTGCTTGGAATTCGTGTGGAAGGCACTCAGTGGCACATCAGTGTTCACATCGAGCCCTGTGGATCAGAGCATTTTCCCAAGGGACCATTGGGGCAAACAGGAGATTTGGTCTGGCAGGATCTGTAAAACAACATCCTATAACATCTACTTGTTCTCCCATTGAACACTTGGCTGCAGGGACATATTCCCATCGTTCTTGCCCAGGTTTCAGGATTCAAACTGTGCTGTCTTTCCCCAGAGCTGTTCCTTCAGCTGGCTCGGGAGGGCCATTTGGCCTCTGGACCCACACCTTGGTTCCATTGTTAGGACTGGTGGATCCAAACCCTTTATCTCCACAAGCAGTGGTGATTTGAGGTGGATCTCCTTTTTGCACAATTGTTTCTAAAACTCTAATTTCAATACTTGTCCTACCCTGTCATGGGGTTGAATAATCCAATCTTGTTCACTACTGTTTAACAGAATTCCTTGAATTTCTCCTCAATAATCTGCATCAATTCCTCCTCCCATGACATGAACACCTTGCAGAGCCAAGCTCCAGTGAGCAGTTATCGAACCGAAGTGTCCTGGAGGAATCTGAATTCCTGTTTTGGTATTGATAACTCTCGTTTGCTTCAGATTTATCTTAATTAATTCCATTCCATTTTTCACAGTAACAGACAAAGCATTCCACATCACACTATCAGCAAACCCTATAAAAATAGCAAATTTCATCCCTTCATTCTGTATTTGTTGTAAACAATCTCACAATGTTTACCATTGCCATTTGGGTCCTGCCCAATCATTTTCTGTAGGGTATTTAGTGTTACATCTGGAGCAACCAAAGCTAACAAATTAGTATTGTCAGCATCATGTCACATCATTAATTTTTAATTATATATAAATATATCTATTTCTGTATTAGATTTTATATATATATATATATAATTATATTATTAGTAGCAGTAGTAGTATTATTTCACTTGAACAAACAAATCTGAGCTCAGGATTAAAACCTTCTTCTGTCACTCCATGTGGGAGCATTCCAACAACTCCTGTTCCTTCTGTTGGTGCTGTTTCCATTATCCTGTTAACAAAATCCATCCTAGTCTTCCCAAACCCACAAGTTCTTTTTCAAACACAATGTTTGGATGCATTTTAATACACCCAGTGGTTCAGCTGCTTTTAACTAATTTCCCCATTGCTCACACGGTGCTCCAACCTCAGCCCACTCCAGAGACAGCGAACCATAGGGAAGGTGCTCCTACCCAGGAATTACAGACAGAATTGATTCCCTACATTTACATTTAAAAAGTTACATTTTGTGGTGATCTGGCCAGACTATGCTAATTTTGTTTTGCCACTGGGCACTGGCAGCACCAAAAACACAGACACCAATTGAAGGGATCAGTGTAATTTCCTATAGTTCAAAGCAGCAGAGAATCACAAAAAGAGAAGCTCAGCAATGCACCCAATCATTCCTACCTAAGATTGCCTATAATGATTTAGAAAGATCCATCACCAGTTACCCTCAGACTTTACCATCACCCACACCCACACATCAGCTGGGGGAGCTGTCACAGCCAAGGACTGCAGAGCCACTCCTGGACACTGGGAATTCCTGCAGGTGTGTCCACCCACAGGTGAGACTTCCAACCTTGCTGGGAGAGGGCCCAGCTTGGACAGTGCTGAATAAACAAACTGACAGCACTTCTTGTGCAGCAACATCTGGTTTCATTCTCCTCTTGGTTTCTCCCAAAGCCTGGCCAGGGCTCAAGGAGGAACCAAGGAAGTTGACTTTGACCATACACCCCCAAACCAGGCCAGATGTCAGATTTTGTGGCCTTGTCCTGCTTCTAAATACAGAAAGGTCAATACATGTTTCACTAATGAACAGGTACATCTATCACAGTGCTAACGATCATGCATATTTCGTTAATGAGCAGATACAAAGATAACCTTTGGTTGGAAGATTCATTGAGAGGCCACGTCTGGCTCAGGGCCTGTTGTTCAGGCCTCGGTGCTTCAGGGACGTGGTTTAGTGGTGGGCTGGACAGTGCTGGGTGAACGGCTGGATTTGATCAGCTCAGAGGTCTTTTCCAACAGAAAGGATTCTGTATTTCCAGGATTCTATCTGCTGCATTCAGCTAGCTCCGTGTTAGCAGCATTACTTTCCTCAGAAAGCTCCCTCTTGGTCAGCTTTTGTGGCCTAAGCCTTCAGCTCCTTTAGCTCCTGGTGCTAAGCTGCTCATGCTGAATGAGATGACTCGGAGAGAAGAATACAATTCATCCAATTCCTTCTGGGACACTGAGAGGGGAGGGTGTGAAAACAGCAGCGTTGTTTGGTGTCACCACCTCCCTGCCCTTCACGCCTTTCAGCGCTTTGAAACAGCCAAGAGCTTTCTTGCAGAGAGCAAGGAAGCAGCTGCTCCTTCTGCCAGGGCTTGCTCTCTCCACTCTCTGCACTTGACTGCTTTTGTTCCTCTTGCTGTGCCCTCTGCTCCCCCTCTGCTCGGTGGCTGCTGCCCAGGACTGTGGAGCTGGCACAGATCAAGTGGTCGAGAGCCTCATTTCTCTGCCCCTGCAGCTGCCTGGGCACAGCAGCCTTTTCCATCTGGAGGCTCCATATGGACAGGGAGGCCCCACCTGCGTTCCTTGCACAAGCTCCAGGAGCCCAGGGCCTGCCATCTCAAGTCCCTGCTGGCACTGATGGCCCCCAGGTGCCTCAGGCTGCTGTGACACCACTGCAAACGGGAGGGGAGAGTGGCAGGGGCTGTGTTCAAAGTCAGCTCCATTTGCTGCTGCTGCTGCTGTGGCTGTCCTTGGCCCAGCCCTGCCCCAGACTCAGGGATCAGCTCCAGGCACTGCTGCTGCTCCCTCGGGATCAGCCACACTTTGGCTGTTGCTCTCCATGCCAGCAGAAGCGGTGGCTGAAGCAGCAGGTGCTGGCAGTGCCCCAAGCCCCGGGGCCGGAGGGGTCCCTTGGCTGCGGGGCTGGGAGGAGCTGCCCCTTGTTCTCCCTCTGCCTCACGCCAAGCTGGGCCCCTCACGAGTGGGGCAGCACAGCAAACAGGGAGCCTGCCAGTCTCTTCCAGCCGTGTCTGCTCACAGTTTGGACCTTGCAGCTTCAGGGGGACAAAGGCAGCTGCTTCTGCTCCCTCTGTGTGTCCCCGTGTCCAGCAGTGCTGCTCCATCACTCTGTGACAGCAATGGGGAAAAGCCTCAGCCCTGCAGGGCCCAGGAGCTGCCGGGCTCTGCCTGAGCAGCTCAGCCAGTGCGAAGGGAGCTGCTTCACATGGGAACCAGGAGCAAAGGACATTCCTCTTTTAGGACATGTTTTCTGTTTTAAGGAAAAAAAAAAGGTAAAAGGAAAAAGAATAAAAACCTAGGTGAAATGCGAAAGATAAAAACAAAACTCAAGTGTGTCGTGAAAAATCTCCTGTATCTTTGGATTAAGAAGTAACTAATCTTTTGTAAAAGAGAATTCAATTATTTATTTTGTCAATATGCTGATGGCATGCATCCATCGTACTGACCTCAACAGCCTTTTTTAACAGGTTTTGGGGTTTGTTTCCAATATTAAGTAATTTTAAATTCTGGTAGAAGCAATAGGAAATTGACTGTGCCCTGCAAGCTCCAAGCAGGAGTGGGAATCTAAACTCTGCCAAACCCCATCTCATTAGGAAGATGCCCTTCCTTCTCACCCCATGAATGAGCTGTACATTCCCTTTGAAATTGTCAGTGGTTTCTTGAAGATACAAAGTCTCACTTACGGCTTTTTGCTCTGGTTTGGAAGTGGAGAAGGGCAATTCTTCATTCATCAGCTCCAGACTGCACTGCCTTAGGAACACAGCCCACTCGCCAGGTTTGTCCCACTTGTGGCACTAAGAGAGGAGGAAGAAAGTGCAATTGCACAATTCCAACCCAAAAGGAATGAAGAGTGGGACAGACAAAACATCCTGTGGAGATACAAGTGTTCAGCTGGGACTGTGGAGGGTTTGGGCTCTTGCCAATTGGATGTGTATCCCTCACTGCAATCTCTGGGCCTGCAGGAGAGTCTCACTCACCTGCCAAAGCAGATAGCTCTGTCGGTGTGCTCAGAACGGGCTCGTCTGATGCAAAGCTGTCAGAGCAATGGGAGGGCAGAGCAGGCCCAGCTGTGCCCAGGGCTGAGCCCCAGCAGAGCCCTGGCGGAGCCCAGAGCAGCCTCAGCATCCACAGAGCACGGCTGGAAGGAGACAAACCAGAAACCACCCGTCAGCTGAAGGCTCCTGTCCCCCTTGTCCCAAGCGCCCGCAGTGCCCAGGCCGTGCTGGCTGTGCTCAGAGCTGTGCCCAAAGCTCCCCATCATTGCTGCCTTTGGGAGGAGAGCAGGAGGGCAGCACATGTGCCCAGCCTCCAGCCAGCCATGGCAGATCCATCTCCTCAGCAGTGCCCAGAGCGGGATGCTCCTGTGCTCGCTGCCATCTCCCCAGAGCCGTTATCCCACCCCTGCCCAGAACATGGGGATCCACCTCACGGCATCTGCTGCTGCAAGAAAAGCTGCTCCCAAATGATGTCCTCACCCTTCTCCAAGGGCACGTCCGAGCCATTCCGCAGCTGGTCCCAGCACTGCCCGATCCAGACCGGACACCAGTGAGAGCTCTTCCTTTAAAAACCAAACAGCAAATTAATGAGAAGACATTACAAACAAAAAGTGGAAACAAGAAAAAAGTTACAATGTTATCACTGTCAGGAGCTCAAGGAAGGACTGACCCCTCCACGCCAAGGAAAAACCCACTCACGGGTGAGGGAAACCAAGGCTTTCTCCCTTCCCCCTGCACTGCTGCCCCAAAGAATGGGAACCCAGGGCAAACAAGGGCAGTGGAGCAGCCCAAGCCCTTCCTCCCCTGCCAAACAAACCAGCCGCTGCACGGCTTCTGGAGTCCCACCTCTGCTCCCCCAGGGGGGTTTGTTTTGCTCGGGGTAGCTGCCCCCAGCTCCAGCCCCAGCCCAGGGCACAGTAAGTGCTGGGGGCTGTTGGCAGGGCCAAGAGCCAACTCCCATTTCGTTACCACCCCAGTCCATCCCCCCCAAGCCCTGCCAAAAAGCAGCTTGGCAGACAACTGAAGGATGAGCTGCATCCACCCCAGCAAAGGAGGAACCTTTGGTGCACAGCCAGGCAGTGCAATGCCCTCCTCTCAGAGCATCCCCCTGGCTCTGGACTCACCTGCAAATTGGGTGCGCAGCGCTTCTTTGAAGAAGGTGCCAGATTCAACGTTGATCATCTTCAGCTTGCTGGTGGCCAGGTGGAGGAAGAGGCTGTCATCCTTGAGGTCATCTTTGGTGTCTCCAGCAGCAGCCCCACCTGGTACAGCTTCTCCAGGGGCTCCTGCTCCTTCCCTGGGGGGCACACCAGGCTGTCAGTGTTCTGCCCAGGGCCCCAGCCATCAATGAACCAGACAAGCAAAGCCAGGCTGGATGGTGGCCACCAGTGCTTGCCACACCAGGTCTCCAGCTCAGCCCCAGCACAAGAGCTGTGTGTTCCCTTCTGATGATCCCTGCTCCGAGCTACAGGCAGGTCCAAAAAAACTCTGGTTTGCTTAGCTTCTGATTGCCAAGAGGTGTGTGGAGCTGTTACCTGCCAGGCCCCTGCATCAGTGTGCACATGGATCTCTCCCATCTTCTAGGGCAGATGAACACCCTGCATCCAAGGATCACTGAAGAGGTCTTCCAAGGACGGCCTGTCCGAGGATAGCATGGACAAACACCTCTTAATAACATCTTGGCACTCAGAGGAGAGAAACCAGAATCCACCAGTCAGTTGGAGAAGGGTCCCGTCCGCTTTGCCTGCCCTGTTCCTGTGCCCAGGCCATGCTGGGTGTGCTCAGAGCTGTGCCTAAACTTCCCCATGGATTCTCTGTTTTGGAGGAGAGCAAGAGAGAAGGACATGTGCCACCTCCTCAGCAGCTGCCAGAGCAGGATGCTCATGAGCCTGCTGCTCTCTCCCAACACTGGTATTCCCCGTGTGCCACAGAGATGAGGACCCACCTTGAGAGAGCCGTCGTGGGAACAAGATCCACCCCCAGATGATCTCCTGGCCCCTCCTGAATGGGTGCTTCCCGACCACCAGGTGGTACAGCAGGAGGCCCAGGGACCAGATCGGTGCTGCCTCGCCATGGTAGCGTTGGTGGTGGATCCACTCTGGTGGGCTGTATGACAGGGTTCCTGTGGAATATAGACACAGTTCATCAGGTGGATGCTGCTGCTCCCAGAGCCTCACCCCAGCATCCCTGGGCATGTGGGGCTGCACCAGTGGCACACAGGGTGACCTGCTGCCCTCTGGCCACCACCTGTGACTTGTGTACAAACTTGGGGCTGGAAAAGAAGCCACTGGTGTTGGAAGAAGGCAAAAACCCTGGCGAGGTCTGATCATGACATGCAAAAGAAAAACCCACACAATGGTGGGAAAAACCATTCTCATGCCTGCCTGCATTGCTCCCAAAAGTTTTAATAAGCCAAGGCATCAAGGGCAGCAAAGCAGTCCAAGCCCTTCACCTGCACACCAAACTGGCCGGTGTACGGTGTCTGACCCCCCTCTCTGCTACCCCCGTGGCGGTTTTTGTTGGGCTGGCTGCTCCAGCCCCAGCCCCAGCCCAGGGCAGAGTGGGTGGTGAAGGCGGTCAACAGGGCTGGGAGCTGGATCCCCTCTGTCTCGGATTAGAGA